>CM055900.1:33580081-33596316 GCA_029582155.1 Panopea generosa | reverse complement strand
CAAAATTAGGTGGTTTTCTCGATCAAAAAATTACTGCAATCATAGAGACACATTTATCGCTGATTTTCTGTTTTGTTCAAAGGAATCAAAAGATGTATGTATATGCAATGAACAATATAGCTAGTTTCCTTCAGTAAACAGCCATACAAATTAGTATTGCTTCGTTGGTAAAACCGAAATATAAATTGAAAATGAGACGTACCTTTTTGTTGATATCGCTGTCGCCATCTTGGTTGTCTATGCCGGATCACGGAAAAGCTATGCCGTATCACGATCACTACAGTGTGGATACTCATAATGGATTCTATATTATTCTTCGAATTATTGAATTATTATAAAATCTACAACAGATTATTTATTTTTTATTGTAATATGAAAAAAAATGCTCAGGCAACTGTATATTTATCCGAGAATATTTGTGTTCTTTAACATACAACCGTGCCTACTGGGAGCATTTGAAGGTTTATATTTAGTAAAAGCGTTATTTCCAATGAAAAAAATAACAATACACAAAGAAGTAAGGAAGTCGTGTTTCAAACGAAGAATTTGTCGTAGATGGTGTATAGTTTCAAAAGCTATAGATTTGAAATCTGCTACCGGTATTCAAAGATTATTATCTTACTTTTGATATAAATGATAGGTCATTTAGCAATAACTTCAATCAGACAATGTTACCTTAAACCGTTTACAAACCATAAAGAAACCTGTGTTTTCAGTTGTTAACGCATGCGTCAGACATTATTGACGTCTTCTTTACGGATATTGATTTCAAAGTAAAGGGTTGCACGATATTCTATTTTATTTATGCTTTTAATAAATTGTAGTGTACTATTTCAAATATTAATATGATTATATTCTTGTTCCGATATTGATGGGTATTCATCAAGTAAAATTGCAATTAAACATTTTTGACACAAATGAGATTAACATTTTTTTTCTAGGTCGGACGTTGCTATTTGACGTCGCACCATTTTTCTCTAGATTATGTTATTACGCTACCTGCAATTGGGCCGGTGTAATATTTTGACCCTGTTGAATAATGACCCCATGGGTCACTTTTCACCGAATGAGTGATCAAATTTTAACATTGAAAATTTATCCCTACCGTTATTAAATGACCCACCCACACGTGAAAATTTGACCCTCGTTAAAATTGATCACAATAGTTGGAAACTGACAGAATAGTCAGCCGGACGAGATTTCAACATTGAAAACTTATATTATAAATTTGGATGTTCTTATGGATAAAAAGTGAGAATTATAACCGGAAAATGTTGGTATGCGACATATATAAATATGGCCGGTATGTTACAGATACGTTGTTTAATTGGTGATAACATGTGTGGTATCGGAATGGTGTTTGTTGGAATTACCTTTCGTTAGTGTGATTGTTGTTTCACAAGTTAAGAATGCGATGAATTATTCTATTTTTTTGTCTCCGTCTCTCTTTTTGTTACTCGGGCATTGGCGTCACACTTTCGGTTAAAATTTTGCAAATATCTCGGTAACCACCTACTTGATTGATTTGAAACTTCACAAAGTCTTCAGGGTTATCAATCAATCAAGTTAATTAACTCTTGGTTGAATTTAATGCAAATTATGGCCATTGTTTGACTGGTTTATGTTTTCCGTGCAACTTGATATCATGCACATATCTCAGTAGGTTCATATGCGATTGATTTAAAACTACACTAACGCCTTCGTATTATCGAACATAAGCTCCCAGCTATGTCCCTTACCTCTGATGGTGAATTTGACAACAATTATCCCCTTTTTCTGCATTTGTATATTTTTCATATTTAGCACTCATCTGTACCAAAAAGAGGGCCGAATTTGTTGGAAGAATTTGTGGCCCAACCCAATTTCTATATTATAAATAAAAATGAAATATGTTTAAACCACAAACAAACATCTTGGTTAAACTTCTTTCCTCACTTAAAACGTTAAATAACTC
This sequence comes from Panopea generosa, assembly GCA_029582155.1. Taxonomy (NCBI): domain Eukaryota; kingdom Metazoa; phylum Mollusca; class Bivalvia; order Adapedonta; family Hiatellidae; genus Panopea; species Panopea generosa. The sequence continues at coordinate 33,594,362 of CM055900.1, read as the reverse complement.
AGAAACAGATATAGAACCAAAAACTTAATAACACTCACGTGTGTGTGAAAAGTGTATGTGTAACAATTAATATAATTTGATCAGTGTTTTTGTACCTATTGACAAAGCAGTGCGAGAAGTCCAGCGCGCTGTCTTGCGGACATGTCTTGTTTTTCTACCAATATTGTCTTAGTTTTCTAGTCATTAACTTTTTTTGTAATATGTAAATATATTTTAACAGCATAAACATAAATGAGAATACAGATTGCACATCGCTGTTAAATGGAATTGCCTTGCATTATATAATGATATGATTAAATTAAATGGATTTTGTCAATGTCAGTTTCAAAAGGAATTGTTTTGTTTTCTGTTTTTATCACTAACTGATATAGCAACCATTTGTAATCATAGCAAACGATTATAACAACCATGAATCATTATATAATTAATTAAGCGACCTTTGGCCAACATGAGTGCAAATCACTACAAACTAAATATTTAACCCTAAAAATCGAGATGGGACACTGCAGATGCAATGCCATATGACAAAAAGTTAAAAATAAGAAAATAACTCCGGAAGGCCAGGCACATTTTGTTATTCATAGATGACATTGACTCCTCAAGGGTTTCGGACAGGTGTGAATGCGGAAGAGAATTTAGATTTAAGGATACCTGACCGCCATTATATAACTGTAAACTGTTAAACTCATCACACTTGTAAATGTGACCTTGAACTTCGACCTTTTGGCATTTTTATCTTTTTTAAGAACGTCACATTTTCGTCTCGTCATTGTGAACTCATATGCACTTATTTGTAGTTTTTGTTTTAATTCGCCGGAGGGAAACATATATTTGATAAAATAATACAAGTTGTTCATAGAGTTGGTTCAATATATATATATATACTTATATAATACATATACCTTTCTGTTCCTTGTTTTTATAAAAACAAAAAAAACTTATTCAACAAAGTCAAACAATCCACGGTATTTGCCTTTCTATATACGAATAAGGTTATACAGAATCCGGTTATAAGGAATTGTCAGATACAGGCATGTTTTTGTAATTTTACGTTAATGAATATACTATTTTAAGTGTATATATTTAAAGAGTTACTGTAGCTGGCAATATATTTAGTACATTATCCAAGGTCAAAACAGTTACTGAACAGTTTTGCGAGATACATAAAACACTGTACATGGTACGCTGTATATGCCCTCCCGCAACACACACATACACACCGGTGTAGCTACGCGAAGGCACTGCAGTCCAAGGCCTGTACTTTTCAAAGTAATTGATATATGTTTTACATAGAAAAATATACACAAAGCCCCTGATAATGCACCATTGGACATTTACATTTCAAAACAAATATGGCAGCCCCCATCAAAATTTCTAGACCTGCAGGTTTTTTTTGACCAAGCTAGGCCATTGTCATACAAACACCACCTACCAAAATTTGCATGAGTGATGGGGGAGACTCTCCTATTCGTGTTGGCTCGTATTACTAGGATTGAAACATCTTATAATTAAGTCTTAAGTTTCTTGTGTGTCTGTATGTGTGTTTCCTTGATAAAAGCGTTTTAAAGTAAAAATAAAACCATTGGAGTAAATAATAATCATACCCCTCCCCCGTAAAACTCACTAGAATGCATGATTAGATCCTTTACGTCTTGACTCGCAGTGTACTGGGTTTGATACTCGTTGGAGATTCGCTTTTATTACATCTCAGTGTGTGTGTGTGTGTGTGTGTGTGTGTGTGTGTGTGTGTGTTTAAACAATAACGCTTAAAAGTGGGGGAAAAAACAAAACAGCGGGAGAGGGACATCCTTCACACACACTACCCCCAGGTTGCCTCTCCTCAATAATTCTTACGCTCATTAAAGTATCGTTTTCCTACAAAATATTTATAACTATGCTAAGTTACTCAAAAAAGTAAGCCGTTCCCTTTAAAAGGAAATTTTATTAATTGAAATAAAAACAGTATTTGGCCTTTCTGTGTGTAATAAATGGATAATAGATCGGTGTTGTGTATTTAATGTCGACTGAAAAGCGTACCATGCTTATGTTTAATTGTTGTAACATTCGACATCAGTCATGTGATGTTTTACTTATATTTAACAACCCGTTAAAAAAGGACCCCATGTCTGATCAAAATTTAACAATGATCAGTTTTCAACGACTGTTTTGATCAGAATTTAATGTTGAAATTTGACCCGTGTCAATTTCAACGGTGTCAAAATTTAATGTTACACCGGTAACCAGTCTTGTTTCATGTTGCATCCACACGGTCTGGCAGTTTTAAATTTGTACATATGGACTTCATATCAAAATCTTCATTCTAGACACACCAGACAACGTTTTAAGTACGAAAAAAAAAACAGCCCTATTATCTGAGTAATGGTAGCGAAAAATACACATTAACTGGCTTCTCTTTCTTCAGGCGTGGGTATCGCGCTAATGGTCAATCACCCTTTCCCTTATTTCCCGTTCTGTTTCGCCAACATACACGACTGTTTTGCATTCTATGCAACTTATTGCATAAATTGCATTTCTGGCATGGCAATTAAACATATTTACCGTATGAAAGCTGTCTCTCTCAGATGTATCTCTTAGTGGCACGTTAGTTATTTTGTTGCACATTTCACACTCTGTTGTGCATTTCGGAAGGCGATTGAACATAGTTTAATGTGAACTGTTTTACATCCATTGAATTTCGTACACAAATTAATTTTGATTGTTTTCATAATCACAGGTTACTGAGTAGCATTAAATGAATGTTCTGTTTGTCAAAGCCCGTGTGGTTCCGGCTAAGAATAGAATCACTGCCGACCTCTGCAGAGGGGTAGGAATCCTCCGAATGGGGGTCATGTTCATTTTATCATTTTTTGTTATGTTCACTATTGTGGTTAAATTATCAACACCTGTGTGGTTTCAGGGAGCCATATGAGTGATGGCAAGAATAGGACTACTGTGACTCATGCATGTCTTAAGAAGCGACAATTTGAGTTATACGATAGGATTTGCTGAAACTCTGCAATTCTGCAGGTATCAAGGTTCTAGGTTCATTCTGCATATTCATTTGTTGGGGTATTTTTGTTTAAATATGTATGTTAATTTGTTGTTTTTGTACATGTAGAGTGAACGTGGAATCTCCATTCCGGTTGGCGTCGAATAACCTATAATGTGTGTGTACGCTGTAAAACCCTATTCATTCATTATTCATTCATTCGTTCGTTCGTTCGTCCGTCCGTCCGCCCGTCCGTCCGTCCGTCAATCCATCCATCCATCCATCCATCCATCCATCCATTCATTCATTCATTCATTCATTCATTCATTCATTCATTCATTCATTCATTCATTCTGTTTGTCGATGACAATGTACAAGTTGTCCTCTGCAGCTATATCAGCTATATAATATGACATGTTTTAAAGCAGAATTGTAAATAACCGATGCTTTTCATCATGGGAGAAAAACCTGAAGAATATCATCTTAAGAGGCTACATGGAGACTACAAATTTTTTTCCCACTATTTTTCATGTTCCATCATCTGAGCAATGTTCTATTTTCATTTTCCTGCATGCTTTTGACGTTTCAAACCTATAAGCATCAAAGAAACAGTATTTTGTAAAACTTTCACATCAAGCTGTCCTCTTCTCAATACAATCTAGTATGACATCTCTGACGTTACCGGTTACTTACTTACCTATAGATAAAATAAATAATTTCGTCATTAGAAAGTTATATATAGTTTCAATGTCTTACCGATATCCTTTATACTATAAAGTTTTTAATGTTGGCTTACCTATGAGAAATCCGTTCACGGAACACAAACCTATGTTTGCTGCCAGCTGGATATTAAACGGACCTGGATATATGAAACACCATAAGAGTTTCAGCTGCTTGAATCTGCATAGCTGTTTTGCCCACAACAAACAGTGTATTATTGTTACACACTCATCTCTGCATATTAACTTTAGTTGCTAGGACTGTTTCATAGTTTCTTCTGTGACATCTATTCATTGTGGTAAATTGACAATATCCATTAAGATGTTAGGTGACTCTTCTACCAGCTCAGCCCACATTTGTGTTCGCTGGTATGAGGATAAATTGATGATTCAGAGTTAGTAAATATTTCTGTGTGCTTTTTTTCAATGCATTTTTCAATGTGGAGCCGGTCTACTTTCTTTCTGTTCTGTCAAAGAAGACATTACACATTTGCCAAAAGTTACATCATTACCAATGGGCTGTTTGTTGCTTGGAATATGTTGATATAATATACCAATGACAATAATACGATATATTGCTGCTTGACGGTGTCTCAGTAATTCATTGTTATGGTTCCATGCTGAATCTTTGGACAACCTAGTTTTTTTTATTTAATTCAATATGTATTGCTTTCTTCCCTTTATTTCTGTTGCTCCTTTATGTTTCTAATGCTGTATAACGTTAATATACTGAACTAAATTCAAAAGTTATTCCTACCAGTCAAACATTGCTTTCTTGTTTTATCTTGCCCCGTATTGTGGTAAAATACTGCATTTTCACTTATATAATTCCCAAGTATCTGTACGTAGATGGAATCATTTTAATCGGTGAAACCTGTAAAAAGTATTTTTTAAAAAAAAAAAAAAACACTCTTTGAGTCCTTTAGGATTGATGCTCTCACCATCCTTTACCATCTCTATAGTCCGAGACTGGTAGGTCATCAACAACGTCAGCCAGTTTTGAATAAGCTCAGTGTTCTAAGGTTATATATACTTCTTACGTTACAATTGATATCACAAATTAAAAAGTATACTCATGGAATTTGTAACCTATATAATAGTTATACAGACGTATCGGAACCAATTAATCATAAAAAGGGTCTCAAGAAATTAACAATATACGTATGCATATTACTGAATAAAAGCACAACCTTCTAGCTTTGGTAGCCTTTTTATAATCAATATTTGCATTCTTTTAACATAAACAAATAACCAAATATTTAATAAACTACTCTAAAATGTATGTATGTATATATTTATTTATAACAAAATAGTTAACTAAAGCTGAAGTTTAACATTTTCAGTTGTATTTTTTAAGATTATATTTAAAAATGGAATTTGTTTAGAGAAAAAGGAAGCATAACATGTAGAAGATACAGATATTGCAGTTTGTATTAAGTAGAAGTAGCAAAGTATAATCCTAAAACATGTTCAGTATTTTCAGAACCATTTATAAATAAAACTAAGGCCAAAGCATTCAACAAAATGAGTATATTTGCAGAAAAATAGTCATTTTTTGGAAGGCGAGCAAAGCTCTGACTTCCATAGCTGTCGTGCAGCGCTAGCAATCTGTTATACAAACTACGTATGGCAGGAACCGCCATATTCATCCGACCGATAAAGTAGTTCACAAGTTTCAAAACGCATTTACCGTAGCAGAAGACGTATTATACAACAAAAGATTCAAAGTTTTTTATTTATTGCGGATATTTTTCTTTACAAAAGTTCAAAAATACTATACGGGAAGCATACAATTTCCATGGAAATGCGGAAGAATACACAAATCTCGCTGTGCACTAAAAGACGCGGCAGTTTTCATTAATAAAAACATTGTTATACGCATTTACTACTATGCATAGTGACGTAATATGGTGGGGGTGCATATAATCTCTAACACCATTCGACATGTAATCATTAATGGGGTGAAATATTGACATGTTTTCGATATAATAACTCGTAGCTTGAGTAAATAGTGATTGTTAGTGTAATTGTATTCACTACGGATTGTCCTCTTTTAATTTTGTTAATAAAATAACGAAATTAGGTTCGGGGTTACATTTGTTGTTGATTGAAAAAAACGAGCCAATCTGTCATCTTATGCAAGCAGTGTATTGATGAACATATTTAACGGTTAATTAGGTCATCCGACCGTTGTGTTTGTTGTGTTTCTGTATTGTATTTTTAGATTGATTAAATCTAGGTCACGCAACACCGTTTATAATGCTATTAATTGATAATTGAAAGCTATATGAGGATCGAACATAACTCAAGTCAATATACACGTAGATCTATAAGTAGGTCATGTTTGTTTTCGTCTAGACAAAGAGTTATGGATATGTGTTGTATATTCTCGGACAATCAGGAACATTTTGTGCTGAACGCGTTTCGTTATCCATAAATCGTAACTATTGAACTGGAGATATTAAAATTGACTGGAGTTGTACACCACTACTCAATTCTTTCGATTTTGGAGAAACAACAGAATATGAAGGTTTGTTTGTGAAGCTTTCATATAGGTTGTTCATGTTGATAAATTTTATGTGGAGATGTGGAAAGGAATCCTGGACCATCACGTTATCGGTTTACAAAATGTCCTGAAATGGATATTTTCACCAGAGTCATCAAATATTAAGTCAGTTTTCACAGGGAAGACGGTGTGTACCATGGTGTTTGCATTTTTTTTCAAATGCATTATTAAAACCGTTTGATAGCTACTGTTGGAAAAGTATTGATATGGACTCTGTATTGTATGCAGGAGATTATTTATACAGATACACAAAAGGAATATTAAACACACCACATTCTTTTCTAAATCCCAATGAATTGCCTTTTAACATATCAGAAACTTAGTTTTCTAATTTTCCGAACCTACATTTTCGAATTAACACAAGCAGCGAGCCTTCCCTAAGGTCTTTAAGGCCTTTGATCTTATTTATGCAGTCATATTGTTCCTTACTTAAACTTGTTGTACATGAATTAACCTTTTTTTTACTTTTTAAACCCTAAAACACGTCATACAACTTAAAACAACACAATAAATCTAAATTTTTACACTGTGCAGTGTTTTCTATCAGATTATATATTATAACACGAATATCAATGTATGGCGGCCATTCTGGTGGCCATCTTGGATTTGTGATAAAACGCCCCGACAGACGTTAGTAAGAAAAATATTTTCGGTCTCCCCATACATTTTACCTCTAGAAACAAGCATTTATAAAAAAAAAATAAGGCCAAAACATTCAACAACATGCGTATATTTGCAGATAAAGTGTTATTTTTTCTATATTTTGGTGGCCATTTTGTCCCTTATTTGGACTGTTTGCACATAAATCAACCATATGTTTACTCTTTTGTATTACCTCAGACATGTCATACAACTTACAACAACACAATAAATATGAATTTTAACATTTTGCAGTGTATTATATCAGATTATATATTATTACATAAATTTCAATATTTGGCGGCCATCTTGGATTTGTTACCAAATGTCACAACAGCAATAAGTGAAAAATATATTTTAAATACATTTTACCTCTAGAAACAACGATATACAAATAGAAATAAGACCATTACATTCAACAAAATGCATATATTTTTAGAAAAAGTGTCATATTTTCACATTTTGGCGACCATTTTGTTCCTTATTTTTACTTTTTGTACATGAATCAGCCATACTTTAACAGTTTTTTTTCAACACTAATACAAGTCATACAACTTAAAACAACACATTAAATATAAATTTTAACACTTTACATTGTTTTCTATCAGATTATATAGTATAATATGAATTTCAATATTTTGTGGTCATCTTGGATTTGTTACCAAATGCCTCAACAGCCGTTAGTAAGAAATATATTTTCGGATTCAGCATAAAATTTACCTCTAGAAACAAGTGTAAAACCTTTTGGACATAAAAAGTAAGTAAACAATCCCTATTTATAAGAACTCGGTCAAACAAGCAGTGTGTGATGTGTGTTTTGGTCAAGAACATCATGTACATTTATTAAAGCAAAGCATAGTGAATTTCGAAGAAATATTGATTTACAACATGAATTGATTTCTGCTCTTCTTGCTTCGACCTAAAGATCTGATGTGGCTTATGACCCTTCTAAACTCATAATATCGGTAATATATTTAAGAGTGGGGAGCAAATAACAGTCAAGTGACGACCAGGAACTTGTCAAGACAAAAGTAGACCAAAAGAGATCCAAAATCGTTGAATCCTGTGGATAAGTTTACTGTCGTTATGACACGGCACCAGAAAACTAAATAGTATATCCAGTTTTTCCATAAAATATGGTTATGCCCTCAAATTTGAAACAATTCCTAATATATTTTATACACGTTTTGTCTAATATCTTGGAACATGAATGCATGCAGAAATTATCACAACGGGAGAATTCTCTATGAAGCAAGGGATGTGATCTTTCTTACAGCAAACCACGGAAAAAAACATACATTAATATCTTAATTCCGTGATTAACACGTATTCAAGTGAACATGAGTTGCGACAGTGAATTACATATTTTAAATAAACATAGCGATACATAAGAACGTGCTGATCACTAAGGTCAAACAATTTAGAACGGTCCATATATTGGGTTTTTAGATTGGATAATTAGGGATGTGAGTTTTGGATTTCGGTTGGTTAGTGGCAGTCCAGTTGTTAAGATGTTGGGAAACAGGAGTAACTTCAGAGAAACAGGAGTTACTTTGTTTAGAATATGATTCATAAAACCGTGTATGTAAAAGAGTGAGGAAGTTTCCTATTATGTTATGTCTATTTTAATTAAAGTGGAAGTAGACATTTAGCTTAGAAATAAACATTATGTTACAAACTGTGGGATTATGAATTTTTATCAATTTATAAAACAACATATATCTGCGTATTTTTATGATTTATCAAAACATACTTCCAGTCAAGAAGTTTGGTTGAAAAATAAAAGTGTACCGTTGTTTATGGACACATGGATACATGCTAATCAGATGTATCAGCGTTACAATTAGTATAATTATGTATAGCAAATGTTTGGTTATTTTAATTACGGTTAAACCTTCTTCGTTACATAAAACGCTGTTTTACTGCAATAACGTATTTAATATTTTGCCAGTCCAAACACAGATAGACCAATAACATATTACTTCAACGGTAAAAAACTATAAATGTCTTAAAAGTATTTTTAAATGGATAAAAACATCTATTAATTATTAGTAAAGATAATACGAATGGTTTGATATATAAAACCCACCAACACATGACAAAATTGATATCTAAATCGGAGTTGTTTAACTTAAAGCAAAATCCCGATTCTAAAAATAGACATCACTTAAATATTGCTTGACGGCATTCACATCGTCATTCGGACTCGTTCTAAGGTGAAACACATTTTACAGCGTGTAAACCTGCATGATGGATCAGATTGAAATTAAAATGAAATCACTTTATTCATTTAATACGTCACAAAATAAGTTTTTAGCGGGAAATCTATTTCAGTTTAACCTAGGCGCAAAGCCAAAGTTAGGAAATCCCTTTTTAACATATTGTTTTGGCATGTTTAAAGAGATATCCTTTTGGTAATGGTCAATGAGTATATAAAGGCATACTATATTGGTGGGGGAGTATTATTAGCCAATTTTAAAATTTTGGAACATTCTGATTACCTCCGTTTAAATTCGTGTATACAGTATTTTATTTCACTATGTATTAATGTTAAATAACATTTAAATGAAAACACAATTCTATTTAAAATTAAAAAAAACCATTGGATCACATTGGAAATGACATTAATAAACATCAACATATCAATCATTATTTAATGTGTACATTTTAACGGGAATAAAACTCTCAAGTCAACACTAATTTTGTATATGTTATATTGCTAGATAATTAAGATATGTTTGTTAAGGCTAGTATGGAGTACATACACATACGATACGGTGATTATTTTCGTTTAAACCCCTTATAACAACTATGTTGTTAAAAATCCACATTGTCTAAATCCAGAAATTCCCATATAAAGGTAAATTTGCAAGATTATGGTATCTATAATAAGTAAACAAACATGCATGTAGTCAATAGAAATAAATACTTAAATACAGTCTCTAGTGTATATCAGAAACATAGAAATATTCAAAATATTATTTTTTTCTACTAGTAATCTTTGACTCCAATTTTTGCGTTTATAATATAATTTCTTTCTTGGCAACCGATGAAATATATAGTCTAAAGTTACTTTCTATTACAACAAAATTCCATGAACATTCTGTACACCATGCGATGATTTTTGGATTTTTTTTACCAGACTATATATTTGTATATCTTCGTAAGACCACAAGCGGTGGCTCTTTAAACACATGCTTTTTTTCTACCTGACCAGTATCAGACATTCGTAAACTTAAAAAATAATATCATGTACATTAGAAAACAAGTTTGAACATGTAAGTACAAGCGATACACGTTAATTCATATAAGGTTCAGGCGTGTGTTTCTTTAGCAGTACAGTTCTATCTAATTTAGCCACTCTTTGTAGCTGTGTCTCAATAAGCCAGCCGCTGTGCCCAATTGTGAAGTTGCATTTTAACTCTTTTTTATGTCGTTTATAGTCTTCTTCTTTTTTTTTGTCGTGATGGATATATTTTATTCAAAGTGATTTTATTCCATATAAGACGTTATATAATATTATACAAAAATTATTCAGGTATCAATACAAACACTATCATTCTGAAACTTAACATATTATAATGGTAACTGTATATAAGAGAACATTAATGCAATGTCTTACAAGTAACATTTTAAGTGTGAATATAAAGGAACAAAGAGGTGAAGACTTTTAAGAAAGTAAAATAGGAGAAAAGCTAATAAATAGAATTTTACGAGAATCCACATGCGTTATATTTTTCGTATTTTAGTTTACATACTTCCCAAATTAATTTCATGTGACCTGAGTTTGTTTTTGTTTATTGCAATTAGTCTTTATATTTGCTTTGATTTTGAGAGTACGGTTTGGATGTTGCAATACTGGGAATTGTTTTCGTGCATTCATTTAAAATAAATAAAACATTTAGCAAGTGAAATTATACAGCTTAATAAGTTAAATCTTGATGAGTAATATAACCCGAACGATATATTTGATGATAGATGTTAAAACCTTGACTCTTAGCAATACAAAAATTATGGACTTCAGTCCAAAAAGGTTCTTACAAAAATGACATTTTCTTCTTTTTCACATGTTCTCTTAAGCCTTAGTCCGAGCCCATACGCCACCCCTTCCTAAACTGGATGATAAGAGTGATATTTTAATAAGATATAACACCTTGTTTGTCTCTTTTTTGTATAAATTAGTGTATACATGACCATTGTATTTCTTTTCCATGGTATATAATAAATTAATAGTGTTTGTAATATATTTTAATTTGACTTTGATACTGATATGAATGGAATTTGCGTGTCTTACAAAGTCCTCAAATTCTCTTATAGTCTCATACCAGTTTCCAAACTAAGATGGAAAGATGGGGTAATTGGCTGTAGACACCAATTGCTCATCTGATATCCCCATGTTTGCACATGTAATTGTTTTTCCTATTCAAAAAACATTCGCCTCGCCCTCATTCTGTTTATAATGATTGCCGCCCACTTGCTATCAAGAACAGTTTCAGTTTATTTCATAACATGATTCGCTGACTTAACCGGATTTGGTCTTAACAAAACGTAGAGAACTTCTCCACACTTTTTTTCATACATCCAAACTTTTCTTTCAATGTACAGAAAGGTATAAGTTGAAAATAAATAAAATAAAAAGCTATATTCTGGCAATAGCTCTGGCATTTTATTGAGTTTGTTTATAACAGCTATGGTATCTTGGATATTACTCTGAAAGGATTCTTCAAGCTCCTTCTCGGATACCGCAGCAATATTCTCTGTAACTGTATGTACACCACTTACTACTGTCGGAAATGATGTCCTGTACCTTTCAGTTTTCCTTCTTGTCCATGTCTTGGTATTAAATATGGCTAACTTGCTTTAGAAATGTCATCTTCCTTACGGAGGACACTTTATTATATATAGCATTGAATATATACTCGTATAAAGGTAGTAATATTTAATGGTTGATGGGATTTTATCATTTTTACGGGCGACCGATTGCTTCCGTTAACCAGTTTTAAACTTCCTGGTGCCGATTTTGCAACTGTGTCGTTCAATGAGCGTTGTAGTTCTCTTATTTTGAGGTTATATGTTATAACAATTTGATTACTTATAAAAATATATTTATTATCAAAAGATCTGTTGAAAACTTATCATATGTGAAATACTAGTATATGTAATATAACTTATATTAATTGTAAACCAGAAACGTCATTGTAATCAACGAGGCAACGACGTTATGTAAAGGTAGCTATGTAATTATTGGTAAACCGACCGAAAGCGCTTTTTTATTTTCAAGATATGTCGTAACTATGGCGATGAATGGCTTAATCCTTTTACTATACTGGGTACAACAAGAGTTAATGAGTGATATCACAGAGGTTTTGTTAAGCAAATATCAAGTTAAATGGAGAAGTTTACTTGTAAACTGTAATTTGGAGTATATATATGCATATTTTGCTATACTGGTATTTTTATCGTTTTACTGGCTATAGACATGACTTTGACTATAAATTTGATGACCTGATGACAACCATCCTCAATTTGGATAAAGTAAAACTTATTGGCTTAATAAATCCTACCCGGTAACCCTCTTCATTGAAAAATTGTTGATATTTGCTTTGTAAACATTGATTTACATTCTATTCTCATCAGATTATGAGAATAACTTCGTCAATATGTTACTGTTCTTGAAGGCTCGAGTGAGTAGACAGATTATTTAAGACCAAAGTTACTAAAAGTAGAAAAAAATGTTGTTTTTGCTCAATAATCGAGTGTCCGTCTCGCATGCGGAAAGTCGTGGGTTCGATCCCTGACCGGGTCATACCAAAAAATGGTACTAGAAGCTTACTCGCTTGACGCTGAGCATTAAGAGGAGAGTTCTAGGTCTGGTTGGCCCGATGTCAGTATAATGTGACTGGGTGGGGTATCATACCATGTGTCTGCGGCATGATACTCCAGTGTGACAGCGCTCAGAATACTGTCTCAGGTAGACACCGTCGCGGTATGATTGAAAAATTGTTGAAAGCGAAGCTAAACACCATACAACAATACAACATAGAACCGGAACTAAGCATAAGTGGATAAAGTGTACTGCTCAAGAACACTTCACCCATGCTTCTCCGGATGTTCTAACACTGGACCCTGCGTATCACACTAAAATCTAAATATGGCGCAACCTTTTTATTTGGTGCATGTAATTCATGTATTATACGTATACTGTTGATTCTGTACATTTCTTGATTTTTTATTTTCTTTGTTGGATAGAAGGCTTATTTTTGGAAATGTCTGATTACTCAGTATTTTATACATATATTAACTAGTACTTGACTTCATTCTGCATTCCTTATATAATAACACGATATGTTTTAACTGTCACCTCGTTGCTATATAAGCATACAATTTATAAATGAAAAATTACTTTTATTAAAACAATCCAACAGTTAACAAAAAGCAGTATTGTAACAAAGTATATTCTCAAATAACATCTAGTATCTCGTATCAATATATTTCCTTTAAAGAAAAAGTAATGTTTTTATCATCAAAATATATGAACGGCTTCTTTGCTTTTGTTGAATGCGATACGTAGTTTGACTTAGTTCTATTGAGAAACTGTATACCATCATCGCTCCGTTTCATTGTACTCAATATATCGTTCTCTGCTGGGATAATTTCATGTGGAGTTAGCGAACAGGGGCGACACCTACAGGATAATGGTAAGTTCATTACCACACGTATTCTTCTAAATCGGCGTTGTCCTGGTTGCCATTCGTTGTTCGGACACCAGACCCTCGTTTCAACTAATCTCACGTCGTCTGCGTCGCAGCACTGGCAGAAATGCTCCACTGTGTCGTGGAGTTCTACAGAAGGTCTCGTGTAAGACAAGCAGTTGCCACCACATGCTCTTGTCATGATTTGTCGTGGTCTGCAATCACGGTGGTCAATAGTAAGGATTATAAATTTTCGTGAGCACGTGTCAGCCGTAGACGACACAACAATAAGCGTGAGGACGAGAAAACATAACAAATCGTCACTTCCGACTGTGAGGTAGTTCGACTTTCTGAAATGATATATAAATAAAGTTTTCGTTATTATTGCTTTTAGGGGTGGGAAAGGGAAGGAGGGATGTCAGAGACCCATGTGTCATTTATTCCGTATTCTTAGTGTGATTAGTTTATGTATTGTTTGTGTTTCTGCTCTTTTAGTGATCCTGTCCTTTGAATGCGTTATGATAATTGCTTGCCTAATTGGATAGATGTGGCTTAATCTAATGGATAATTGGGTATTAGCAACCCGTTTATTAATATCGTGTATATCGATCTATTTCTGTCTACGGGTTATTTTTATCTAATATCAATTAATATTTCCCTACTTTTGCAGACGACG
>CM055900.1:33550581-33579581 GCA_029582155.1 Panopea generosa | reverse complement strand
CTTCGAATTATTGAATTATTATAAAATCTACAACAGATTATTTATTTTTTATTGTAATATGAAAAAAAATGCTCAGGCAACTGTATATTTATCCGAGAATATTTGTGTTCTTTAACATACAACCGTGCCTACTGGGAGCATTTGAAGGTTTATATTTAGTAAAAGCGTTATTTCCAATGAAAAAAATAACAATACACAAAGAAGTAAGGAAGTCGTGTTTCAAACGAAGAATTTGTCGTAGATGGTGTATAGTTTCAAAAGCTATAGATTTGAAATCTGCTACCGGTATTCAAAGATTATTATCTTACTTTTGATATAAATGATAGGTCATTTAGCAATAACTTCAATCAGACAATGTTACCTTAAATCGTTTACAAACCATAAAGAAACCTGTGTTTTCAGTTGTTAACGCATGCGTCAGACATTATTGACGTCTTCTTTACGGATATTGATTTCAAAGTAAAGGGTTGCACGATATTCTATTTTATTTATGCTTTTAATAAATTGTAGTGTACTATTTCAAATATTAATATGATTATATTCTTGTTCCGATATTGATGGGTATTCATCAAGTAAAATTGCAATTAAACATTTTTGACACAAATGAGATTAACATTTTTTTTCTAGGTCGGACGTTGCTATTTGACGTCGCACCATTTTTCTCTAGATTATGTTATTACGCTACCTGCAATTGGGCCGGTGTAATATTTTGACCCTGTTGAATAATGACCCCATGGGTCACTTTTCACCGAATGAGTGATCAAATTTTAACATTGAAAATTTATCCCTACCGTTATTAAATGACCCACCCACACGTGAAAATTTGACCCTCGTTAAAATTGATCACAATAGTTGGAAACTGACAGAATAGTCAGCCGGACGAGATTTCAACATTGAAAACTTATATTATAAATTTGGATGTTCTTATGGATAAAAAGTGAGAATTATAACCGGAAAATGTTGGTATGCGACATATATAAATATGGCCGGTATGTTACAGATACGTTGTTTAATTGGTGATAACATGTGTGGTATCGGAATGGTGTTTGTTGGAATTACCTTTCGTTAGTGTGATTGTTGTTTCACAAGTTAAGAATGCGATGAATTATTCTATTTTTTTGTCTCCGTCTCTCTTTTTGTTACTCGGGCATTGGCGTCACACTTTCGGTTAAAATTTTGCAAATATCTCGGTAACCACCTACTTGATTGATTTGAAACTTCACAAAGTCTTCAGGGTTATCAATCAATCAAGTTAATTAACTCTTGGTTGAATTTAATGCAAATTATGGCCATTGTTTGACTGGTTTATGTTTTCCGTGCAACTTGATATCATGCACATATCTCAGTAGGTTCATATGCGATTGATTTAAAACTACACTAACGCCTTCGTATTATCGAACATAAGCTCCCAGCTATGTCCCTTACCTCTGATGGTGAATTTGACAACAATTATCCCCTTTTTCTGCATTTGTATATTTTTCATATTTAGCACTCATCTGTACCAAAAAGAGGGCCGAATTTGTTGGAAGAATTTGTGGCCCAACCCAATTTCTATATTATAAATAAAAATGAAATATGTTTAAACCACAAACAAACATCTTGGTTAAACTTCTTTCCTCACTTAAAACGTTAAATAACTCAGAAACAGATATAGAACCAAAAACTTAATAACACTCACGTGTGTGTGAAAAGTGTATGTGTAACAATTAATATAATTTGATCAGTGTTTTTGTACCTATTGACAAAGCAGTGCGAGAAGTCCAGCGCGCTGTCTTGCGGACATGTCTTGTTTTTCTACCAATATTGTCTTAGTTTTCTAGTCATTAACTTTTTTTGTAATATGTAAATATATTTTAACAGCATAAACATAAATGAGAATACAGATTGCACATCGCTGTTAAATGGAATTGCCTTGCATTATATAATGATATGATTAAATTAAATGGATTTTGTCAATGTCAGTTTCAAAAGGAATTGTTTTGTTTTCTGTTTTTATCACTAACTGATATAGCAACCATTTGTAATCATAGCAAACGATTATAACAACCATGAATCATTATATAATTAATTAAGCGACCTTTGGCCAACATGAGTGCAAATCACTACAAACTAAATATTTAACCCTAAAAATCGAGATGGGACACTGCAGATGCAATGCCATATGACAAAAAGTTAAAAATAAGAAAATAACTCCGGAAGGCCAGGCACATTTTGTTATTCATAGATGATAGAAAACCTAATTCAGTAGATGTGACCATTATAAAAGATGCCAGCAGTGACGAAGAAATAAAGGAACTGCAGGAAAAGTTAACCAAATTTGTGGCTGCGCAAAAGGATCAATACAAGGTACAAGATAATAATTGTTTTTAACGCAATATGTGCTTTTGGTGGTCCGCATCATCTTAAGCCCACCTGAGCCAAAATCTCATAGGTGATATTTTGTGATCGCAATGTGTCTGTCCATCATCTGTCGGTTGTCCATCGTTAACATATGCTTCAAAAGACTTCTTCGTTCTGTTTGACATATTTTTGTGTGAACACAGTAGTCAAATGCAACTGTACTTCAACCGGTGGTTGTGTTGAATTTAGTACATAATATCCACACCAGATCTGCAAATGTGTTATAATGAATGTAAGAATCTTATCTGTGTCACATTTTTATCAAAGGCTGATATACAGTCCCAATTTTAAACATAGAATATTATACAACCCCGTATATTAAATACTGTACTGTGTCATAATATGCATGTTTCTGTCCACAACACTTGACAGTCAACTATTCCCTAAATGTTTTTTTTTGTTGTCACATTAGAAAAACACCAAAGACGCTGAAATTGCCAGGAATTTGATAGTAAAATGTGTACCGGTATTTATCATATTCTCTAGTAATTTTTGAAAAACAAATTTGTTGCAAAATTGCATTTTTAAAATAAAAACTGTAGTCTAGTTGCCAAAAGTTTGTAGAAGAGTTGTGTTGAAATGTTATTGTAACAGAATAGCTGCTACTGACCGATACACGTGACATATGCAGACGGTAACTGACTATCTATACACTACTAATGGATTGGATTGGTTTAAAATTATTGCTTTATATACTGTAATCTGACCTACCACTAAGATTGAATGTACACAATTATATTAATTGTCATAATGTATATCTAGTACTGCTATATTAACTATATATACAAATGAAAATGAGCATTACTATAAATACCGGTAAATATAATAAACCCGTTTATGTTATCATGATTTTGCACACACATTGTTATTGCATAAGAATACTTCGATTTTATTTCATCAGTGGAGCATGCATTCTTGAGTCTTTCACGTGTAATTGTCTTTGATTGTTTCACTTCTCTTGAGCTCTTCACTTGTAATTTTGCAGAATGTATTACATTCTTGCCACTCTTTACAAGGTAATGCTTCTGCATGTCTGAAGCACATCTTATGCTTTCAATATCACATTTTTTGACCATTTCGATCATGTCTGAAAATTGCTTCAGGCTTTATTTGGCATATCCAGTTTTATTGACGGAGGAAGATCTCAGAATGAATCTGAGTAAAAACACCATCCTTCCGCAAGTAACTGGCAAACTCTCTCACATAAAGTTTTCAGAGTGAGCGGGACTCAAACCTACGGCCTCAGTAGTGAGAGGTTAATGATCTTGAGACTGTACCTCAGACCAGTCGGCCATGGAAGATCATTAAAGTTATTAATATATACAAGTAGATCACACCATAATATAAAAGTTGCAGATAGTATATTTTTGTTGTGTGTTGACTTCTATCAGTACTTTAACATGGTTTTGTAAAATTTTGATAATAAGAATTATGAACATATTATGTATGCAATTTTTATTTGAAACCATCCCATTTGTATTTAGCAACCATTTCAGTATTGTAGAGATCATATAATACATATAGTTGACATTATATACATGTATGACATATGCTATACCTCCTACAATAAGAACTGCCAAATAAGTAAACAATATTTCTCAATGTATATCAGAGTCACAAAATGTGTCATTTGACCAGATGGTGATCCTGATCTAACAATAGAAATAACATTAGACCACTAAAAAGGGTTGGCATATGAGCTAGGAATAAGGCTTAAACCTTAAGAGAATATATGAAGAAAAGAAAAGATTATAAGCGACATAGACAAGAGTTAAAAATGAAACTTCACAATTGGTTATGGCGGCAGATATTCTACTAACGTAACTTCGCGGAAGATGGTGCAACGCGAAATAGCAGTTCAACTTTACATTGACGTCAAGTACAGAATAGAAAAATATTTTTTAAATTTCATTTTTTCTCAAGATTGTCCCATTTTTTTGAGATGTGTTTAATTGTATTTCATTCTGATAAGACCCGTGGGGTCAGCATAATAGAAACAGAGTGTAATCATATTATCAATATAGACTTTTGAAATTCTGATATATTGATATTCATATATTAGTTGTTTTATTAGAATTGTGACCATAGGACATAGATAAGCTGTCAATACGATAGTAAATTTACCCAAAATTAGTTTGAAACGTTTGTTGCTTATTGACCATAGTTGACAAATATATCAAACTAGACCTGTATTTCATGATTTTACACAGGTACACCAGAATTTATTAAATACATAGACCTTTTCAGCATTTATTCAACAAAAGTTATTTTGACATAAGGACGGACAGGGCTTCCTCTAAAAGTCTTTCAGAAACCCAAGTGAATGTATATGCTTATTTGCTGTGGAGTTAAGATCTGTATTGCCTTTTTTTTTTTCTTTTTTTTTTTTTTTTAGCAGAATTTATTTTTATAATTTCAAGTGCACAGAATTTAAAGGGCAAAATGAACATTAATAGAAATATTTTTGAGTAAATTATTCTATTTATCTTTCAGCAAATTGATCAATAATGACCACTATACATATGTGTTATCAGATCATTAAATATTGTTGTTTTGCTATTTTCATCGTTAAATGAAATGAAAAACTCGTATAATATGTGCATCTTCTTATTACATGTTTTACTAAATGTCTTGTTATATACATATATACAATTGTATATTCTGGGGGAAAAAATATTAAAAAAAAAAAAAAAAAACATTTACAGTAACTGCCCTTTCATGGTTCTTCACATAGCTTGGGCCAAAAATCAAATCTACCAAAATGTGACAAAATCGTTATTTGAATCAGAGTGGTGAAACAAAATCCCCATTCTGAAAATAGACATCACTTAAATACTGCTTGACATCATTCACACTTTCTAATATGATACAATTTTTACTACGTGTAAGCTGGTATCAGTGGCAGATTTACTCTTTGAAAAACCGGCTTACGCCTCCCCCTCCCATAAAATCCTATATTTTGTTAAAATTCACTATGTTTCTACGGAGAAACATGTGTGCCCATTCAGATTTTGTGTTGTGCTCCTCTAAACTGAAATCCTGGATCCGCTCACGTGTATAACTGAAAAAAATCGGGAAAAAAATGAAATCACGTGACTCGTTTAATACTTCACAAAATATGTTGCACTTTTAAGCGGGAAATATATTATAGTGTAATGTAGGCACATAGTTAAGAAATCCCTTTTTAATATATTATTTTAACATGTTTGACTAGATACCCATTTGGCAATGCAGTGTCAGTGACTATATAATAGGCATGATATACATATATTGGAAAAATATGTTTTTAGCGAATTTTAGAAATCCTGTTGAATTTAAGGTTTCATTGTTACATGTTCATAAAATAAATATAAGTGTGTGTTTGTTGATCAATGGGTCAGTAAAACTCATAATTGATCAATAATCGTCACTGGATATCACGCATCTGTATTTCTTTTCTCATTTTATAAGAGTTCTCGGTGGACATGGAGAAACACTATCGTGAAAATGAATATAGCGTAAAATCAACAAAACATCAGTCTAACAGGAAAAATCAGGTAACAGTTTGACATCAGTCGTAGTAGTAATACACTTAACTTTATTGCAATAATTTATACTTTTTTCTGTAAACCCTGAGTAAAGTAGCTTATCCTTGCTAGGAACTGTAATATTTCAAGCGTTATATTAATGCTATCGAGGGCTAACAGAGGGTTATAAATCAGTTAACCTACCAACTGTTTCCTGAGATCTTGGAAGGTCAACCAGTACTCGCGCACACCCCATCTTTGCAATTAATTGATAACTTTCCCACTTGAATCAGCTGTGAGAGATGAACGATAATGAGACGCAATATCGTATATCATCATGGAGACTGTAGCTGGGCTGGATACCCCTTGATTGATAGTCAGATACCCTACCAGCTGAGCTAATCGGGCCCGGCTCTGCCATTTGAATAATGGTGAAGGGGTATTAAATGTTACTCCTGTTCATCCATCCATCAATCGCGCTCATGCAAAATCTACTGTATTTCTTCAGATTTTGTACGGACCAAGGTTAACATTTATATAAACACCTTGGCACATGACAGTCATGGAACTACAAACTTTAAGAAAGAATAACGAAGGAAGAAGTGAAGATAAGAGTCAGTTACCATCTCGTAGTCGCTGTTCATTGATATAAAATATCTCTGCTCTTGTGTCTCACTCACAACAAAGTCTTGTATAGAAGGATAGGAAACTTGCATCTCCTGACTATATGTTGATGAAACAGCACACGAAAGATTCATAATTTGCAAATCAATCATTCATAATTCACAGGCAACTGATTTCTTGTACACAAACTGTTAGTTGTATGTAACCTTTGTAATGTTTTAACATGTTTCGATCACGCAAAACGAATTAAAGATATTGAGGTTTTCAGGAAAATTTATATTAATGTGTCCTTCTTTTTGCTGCAGTATATACATTTTGTAATCACAAGTACTTCAACAATTTAAACACAATTTTCTGGGGATGGTATTGTTTTGATGACAATTTCACTCTGCAGTGTAAGAATTTTGATTTATGTTCCTGAGATGAATGGAAGTGAAGAAAATTAAAATCGAGATATTGCAGGATTTTGTGTGCACACGCGAGCGTTCACAAAATCTTAATCAGTTGCCTTTCCTTCTCTATATAATTCCTTGCTCACAATTATTTATTATTTTGCTCAATGATGAAGTTGTATATAAATGGATACATTAATTTTTAAACTATTGAATCCCTGCTGTAAATTACTGGTTGACTCATTTATGAAAGTACAGTTAATAGTTATAAATGTGTTGTTTTTTTTTAAATTTTTCTACACATGACAGGTTATATATGACATAATCAGTTTTAAGGAGACCTCAGAATGAATATGAGTAAATTCACCGTCCTGCCATTATAATGTACTTGGCAGACTTTCTCGCATGAAGTTTTTGGATCGAAATTTGCTTTAATCCATGAGATGAGCAGTGAGATGTAAGTGGACATTAGAGGACTGCAGTGCCCTAGATCACTCAACCATGGAAGACCCTAAGTTATAAACGTAGATCAATGTATGTTTATAAAAACTCTGGGCTGCCACGATGTGCGGGTAGGAGCAGCTCCAGTCACAGCTCGAGTTGAATTCACAGTTCAGAAACCTGTCTTAATCAGCCAGTCAAGGGAAGGAGCAAAATTGACCTTTTAAGACAGGTTGTTGCTTAATACAGGTTAATTTGCTCTGAAAGTATTCAAATGTGAAATAGAAAATGCGGCTGCTTAATAGAGGTGAGGGCTTACACAGGTTTGACTGTATTCTGTATTGAATCAGTAATTGTATGTTTGCTTTACATAAATAGGCACAAAGATTGCATTCCATTCATTTCAAATGTGTCGTTTTTATAACACATACATTTAACACTGGTGTCTACTGCATAATTATGTTCTTTAAAAAATATCATTAAAGTATCTACCTTACTTACAGGCCCCAGAAATCTGTGCTGGACAACGGCCATTGTTTGAAATGTCTTAAACCATTCACAAGTCTGTCTGAAACTAGTATATGTCAACATCATCCGGGATATATTGGTGAGATAAATACTGCCGCTCTAAACATTTTACTGGTATTCAATTTCTTGTGAAGATTAATTTAGTCTGACAAATTTTTAGCTCATCTATTTTTAATAGAACTACAAGCTTTTGTCGTAGCTCGGTTAAAATTTTATGTTAAGCTCATTTTTTCTGTTTCAGAACAAACAGCTCATGATATAGTGAATTAATTTCTTATCATTTATAATACTTTGCATGAGATTTAAATTTAGCTCTGCATGTTTTAAATCTGCCTGATATATGGTCCTTGTTTAGTTTGTCTTTTTGAAAAAAGTGTTGAGTCATTGTCATTACCCTGGTTTTGGTAGCGATTTTGTCATCTAGTTAAATTGTTATGTTGAACTTAGCTTTCATTCCCCCCCCCCCCCCCCCCCACCCTGTTTTTCAACAAACTATTATGTTATAGCACCTAAACTTCATAAACACATTCATGTTATGTTACACAAACAATTTATAAAGCCAAGATACCTAAGTTTCCATATTTTGGGCTCTTAAATCATAGGTTAAAGTTTTTTGTTTAAGTGGGGTTTTATTTTTTTTAAATCTATTTCTTTTTTCAGTAATAGGTATTGATTCTGTAAACTATCTCCAGAGCACCATCATGTTAAAAAAGTTTGCACCACTATGACCAACTTGACCCTGACCTACTAAATGGATTAGTGAATATTTGCTCAGCCTTTTCTCTATTTCTCAAAAAACTACATATGTTATAGTGACTAAACTTCACAAATGTATTCATAAATTATGTTATACAAACATAGTATGTAGCAAATTAATTTTCATACTCGAGACTCTAAAACTATAGGTTTTTTGATTAGCTGAGGTTTGATTTATTTCACTCAGTAAAACAATTTTCAATACCTCTCCCTCTCTCTCTCTCTCTCTCTCTCTATATATATATATATATATATATATATATATATATATATTAGACATGAATTATAAATAGGGAATATTATTTTATTGAGTGTCACATTTTCACAGTGGACTCACTGTTTTACGCGAAAATGAAAAGGGTCAAATTGGTTTAGTTGGTTTCGTGACAGACGGACAGACACGGGAAGTACAAAAAACTACGACTCATAAATTTATCACTTCATATCAGATAGTTTTCTCGATATAATGGGTGTTACAGTCCATGTCAAATCCATAATCAATGATAACTGATAACAGATTTCAGATATCCGTGTTCTGTTTTCCAGATTTTTTACTTTCGTTTTCAATACCGACGCATATTGTCATCAATAGGAACTAGAGCAATTGTTTTCCTTTATTTCAAAAAAAGTATATTGATTGAATCTCATACTGTCGTTGATTTGGTTTATACCTGAAAGTACCAGAGGAACTTTACAGTAAGTAAAATTTATCTTAACTTCAAACCGTGTATTACTATCTCAGATCTTGTAGTTTATAGTGGCTGATTCTACAATGTCGTGTTGTCGTTTTGGTGGGGCGCCACAACGGGGAAACTCGACAAATGGCGTTTTGACGTGTCGCTAACACGACAAAATGACAAAACGAAGGATCTCACGCGACAACATGATGGCATGTTGTCGTTCTGGCGGGTGGCGAATTTCTTTTTGTCGCCCTATTCTGTCGTGTCGGCGAGCCACCAGAACGAAAACACGATACAACACGCCAAATGGAGTATTTGGCGTGTTGACGTGTTGTCGCATGAGCGCCTCACCAGAACGACAACAAGCCAAACGGTCTATTTGTCGTTTCGGCTTTACCGCCAGAACGACGACACAGCAACACGCCAAGTTGACGTCTTCCGGCAGACATGTGCATAACATTAAAGACCATATAGAGTCAATCTCATCCATGAAGATAATAGTTGCCGCATGCGCCCTGTAAAGGACAGGTACAAAGTCAACTAACCTATATTAAAACTGTTTTGTATTGAAAGAAATAACATTAAAGTCTCTGTCAACAATGTATAGATTCTGCACTGAAAAAGCTTTAGTTACGGTAAGTAGAGTTGACACCTATGTGCATCTACAAAAAGTTCATTGATTGGTTTGAATCAACCCAAGATCGGCGGGTCGTGTGTTCGACCCTCACCCACGGCTATGTGTGGTGTCCTTGAGCGAGCCATTATTTTCGCATTTACATAGTACTGGCTTTACCAAGGAATACTTAAGATACGATTTGTTAAGTTTTGATAATGTAATAAAATGACCAAGGGCCAACAATTCACTAAGGTAGAATATTACTAATATGCAAAATAAAAGAGAATATATATACTACAAAATTATAAAATATAAACAAATCAACAAGATTTACTCAACATGAAAACACCGGTCTAATAATTGTTCTAGGATGTAATCGTGTTAACACTGATCACTTTAATTAGCTTTTTATCTAACTGATGTCACTATACAAACTACTAATATATCTCTGATGTTGCGATACAAACTGCTATTTACTTATATATCACTGATGTCGTGATACAAACTGCTACTTACTACTATTTATCTCTGATGTCGCGATACAAAGTGTTATTTACTAACATACACTGATGTCGCGATACAAACTGCTATTTACTAACATATCACTGACGTCGCAATGCAAACTGCTATGTACTAATATATCACTGATGTCGCGATACAAACTGCTATATACTAACATATCACCGATGCCGCAATACAAACTGTTATTTACTTATATATCACTGATGTCGCGATACAAACTGCTATTTACTAACATATCACTGATGTCGCGATACAAACTGCTATTTACTAACATATCACTGATGCCGCAATACAAACTGTTATTTACTTATATATCACTGATGTCGCGATACAAACTGCTATTTACTAACATATCACTGATGTCGCGATACAAACTGCTATTACAAACATATCACTGATGTCGCGGTGCAACTTTCTCTGCAACGTTTATGAATGATTTAAATAAGTTTTATACTTTATACGCTACAACCGCCTCCCGATGCGTAGGCATATCTCCAATCGTCCCTTCCGACGATGGATATATTCCAAGGTTTACTTCTCGTGTACTGTGTAGTACTTAGCTACTAATGCCGATTCCAACCGACGTCAGGAATGTCTTCCATATGACGAATATGTGGGTTGCGCGTCTTATGATGGTACTACCACCGGCTATCTCCTGTTACGCCGATTACGTCCTACATGTGACTTACGTCGCGCATACGTCGATAAAAATGGTTATATTTATATAAATAAATGCTTTTGTACCTTCTTATTACATGATTCGTCTTCCAATCAGTTTCTGCAGTCCTGTTTCACTATCACCTTTTAATATGTCGAGAAGCACTTCCACACCAAATAATAACAGTTTTACGAAAAATATGTCTCTGTTCCAATACACAGCCACACTTGATGATCATGTGTGATTGGGCATCAGAGAACTGAACGCCACATTAGTGACATAACAAGGGGACATCTTTGCTAAAATTAGTTCTAACCAAAATCCTACTTACATGAAAAGCATTGTACAAACTAGAATAGTTAGTAGCAGACTCCAAGATTATTGCACTCTCAATGTTTTGGTGCAGGTGACGAAATTTTGAACTCCGAGCCACCAGAGTTGAGTTTCTGCGGTATTTATCACGTATTTACAGAGTCATATCAAGGATGATCTGGTTGAAAAAGTTCCATGATTGAATACTGTATAAAGTGATGTGATAGTCTAACTCCTACTATATCAGGAATGAAACTTTCTGCTTAGTCTTACTGCATATATATGTAGAAAGACGAGCATTGAACATTTGTTTGGAAAGTATGGAATTTGGTATATTGCATAATCGTCCTAGAAAGTTAGTTTTCTGAAATATATTTCAGAATGCATATATTTCCATCCTAACATGCTCATGCACATATCTGTGCGTGTCCTTATGTTAGATTTATGTGTTTCTTTGCAGCCAATCGGATAATTATTTCTAATTGAGTGTAGTGTCGATTTGTGAGATCTGCCCTTAGTGCAGCTCGAAATAGATGTCTAGGACATATTTTAGCTACCAATGAAGCGGAGTGTCCTGGATTTACATATAGTAGGTCAATATCAATGGACAGGAGTCAAAATAAGGACACCTTTGCTATACGACATGCGTTGTCAATGTTGTCTGTTCATAGTACAATGTAAATATGTTTGAGATAACTTTCGGATCGCGTGAAATGCCAATTCCTGAATCTAATTGACTGCACATCGCACGGTTTTTGCACTTTCCCTCTTCCATTGGATCCTAAAAAAGTTTGTTATCGTATTGAGCTGTTTATATTTAGATCCAACACTAACTCATTTTCGATTTTTTGCAATTGTGCGTTTCTGAGTTTGTTGCAATATGTTTTGGACTGTTTATAGTTTGTGTATGACTGATACCCATAACCCCTCGGTCGGCCTTCCTCTAATTAAACGAGACGCGCATTTCTCTGAACATCATGTGATGCTAACGTCGCCGGTCATATAAGGTTTTGCATGACGGTTATATATATATTATGCTTCGGACAGCGTACTATCCCCTGCGTTAAAATAGACTCAATTATACCTGTGTACATTTGGTCGATATTAGATTTACAAATGTTTTCAAGAATTGAAGACAGCACCGATTGATACAACTATGTGATGACTATTTACCTTGTTCCATGCATACTTCAAGGCTTCGTTATTTGTATATGTTTGAGTGATTGGGATATTTATAACTGTAAGCGCAGGTAAACGATCAGATACAATTTTAAAAGTCATTTTCTAAATTTTGAGTTTTAGAGACAAGATCAATGTCATAACTGTATATAACTATATGATCCAACATTTTGTCCATTGTTACATAGATGTGTTGCGGGTCAATACATCAAGGCAAATTTACAAGTGAGATCATGTTATTTTGTTGTCTGAAATGACTAAAAGTACTGTCTCTGTATGACGGCATAGAATTTCTAGAACTTGTGTTAATTCGCCATTCATGTCACCAAAGAAGACAATTGTCCAAAACTCAGAGTACGTATTACATAATGCCTGCAAAGTATTTAGATAATTATTGTAATAATCGTTTTTATAGTTAGATGATGTCATGGTTACACAAAATACAAATTATTCAGATTGTTTTGACATGTAAGTTCAATGCCAATTATGCGCTTAATTTCGTCCATATTCCTTAAAGCAAATTCTCAACAGGTTCTGTACATTACTGAGACGCCGCCCTTGCCACATTTCAACGTGCCGTAAATATCATATGTTTGATAGTCGCTATGTATGGAGTTCATAAAGAACCTGGAGTGTTGAAAAGGTTTATGTTCTGTTATGAATGCGGTATATTTTCTCAGAATCAAACCAATGACCAACGCTAGCTTTTGATGACACAACACAATCCCACGGACATTCCACGTGACTAGACGTAAACTACGTCTCTGCAAGACGTTAACGTTTGAGAAAAGGAGGGGTATTGTTCATTCATCGTATATTTCGTATCCGTAAGAAGCCTCATAGGCGTTAGTGTATCAATGGTAACTGTTTCTTTCACGTTTGTAAGTGTTCATCTAGTCGCGTGTTTTCTGGTGCTATATCCAAGAATTCCTAAACAACCACTGTCGGTATCGCATAAATCAAGGCCAGAAAAAAATATTCTTCTACTATACGTCCTCGGTGATACGGCATTGCCACTTTGCCTGCTAAATCACCTATTTTGCTTGTAAAAAGTGATATTTCTAAAGCAGTAGCTCCATGTTCGTCTAAATAATCGCCCAACCCTTGTTCAGAGGAGTCTGAGTGCACATTGCCGATATAATATGTTTTTGAACGTCCTTGATGTTATCCTTTTTACGGCGAAGTACGTCTACCATTTGCTTGATTAACACGTTTTCCTCTATCGTTTGAAACAGCCGTCTCTATCTTATTTGCAATACCCATTCCGCTAACCTCTTTACGTTTCGCTGTCTCCTGCACTGTTGATTTAGGAGTTTTAGAATCGGCCTCTTCGTGTTGTTCCCCTACACTGGTCCAATGTTGATTGACTATCATACTAATTGCTTTTTATATTAGAATGATCTGCCACAGTTTTGGGACATCAATATCCATCGGTCGGGGTATTTTCACAACTTCAGCGTATGATCGAATAAGCATTTATTGTCGTCGGTGTCAAGATGGTTTACCCTTTCATCGACATGGTTCAACACCTCTGGTTCATGTGTGGGCTTTGTATTAGCAGTTCCATCGACGGTTGTCGCGAGACAAACTGATTTGCCGCTTTCAGAAGGAGTATCTCCTTTAGAGAGTTCCCGCTGTTCTAAGACAACCAGTCAGCCTGCTGTGTGTTGGGAGATTGTATCGACTGTACAAGTGGATCAATTCTAGACAAATGTGAATTGACTTTATTTATGTTTGCTTCAATTAAAGATATTGTCCTTTCTTGGTTGGAACTTAAAGTGTCATATAGGTTTATTTTAGATTACGCATTTCGTCTCTAAGACGCGCGATCTCGGCATCTAT
Source organism: Panopea generosa (assembly GCA_029582155.1). Classification (NCBI taxonomy): domain Eukaryota; kingdom Metazoa; phylum Mollusca; class Bivalvia; order Adapedonta; family Hiatellidae; genus Panopea; species Panopea generosa. The sequence continues at coordinate 33,565,125 of CM055900.1, read as the reverse complement.
TTTGTTTATATGATCTTGTAAAGCAGTTATTGTCAATCTGTCTTGCTGTCTCTCCTGTTGCAGTTGCGAATACTTGTTGCCCATATCAATTACATTCGAAAGTAGCTGGCTAAACTCTAATCTTTTGTCTTCTCTACATGTATCAATGTCGGCATTTTCCACCTCACTGGGGTAATTTAATGTTTTCTATTTACTAAATGTCGTGGTAATTTATGTGCTATCACCCCGGATAAACATTGTGCGCGTTGAAGAAGTACGTCCCTATAAGAATTATTATCCAATTTAGATCCGTGAGTAAGGTGAATGAGCCGCTCTACATAAAGGTTCCTCGGAAGATTCTCGAGTTCACGATCCAATATACATCTCGGCTGAGTCAATGGAATCAGTGAGGTGTCTTGTATCATACTAAAATCACCATTGTAATTGTCCTTATAAGCTGTGTAGGGCGTACTACATACATGTAGTTTGGGTTTGTTCTATCTGCAAGATACTGTTTCAAGTAGGTTTGATCAGGGCTAGCATGTAAGGCGTGACTTGTCGGTAACGTTCTATATAATGGAACAGGTGCTTACTGGATCGTTATAGCCGTAAGCTGGGCATAAACCAGTCGCTGGATGCAGAGTGTGAAACTTTCTACTGTCACCGTTATTTCCGATGTTAACAGGGCTTTAGTTGAAAAGGCCGGTTCTTGCGTAAATTTCTCTGCTTTGTTTACACCGGAAGCGGAAAATGTTTAAATGTTTAATTTATATTTGTCCAACCCCATAAACTAGCAAAATTGTAGGTATTTAAATAACGTAATATTTCTAATTTAATATAATCTCACATAATATTGATGTAATATATTTTGAATCTTGAAGCCAGGCCCGATTAGCTCAGTCGGTTTCGCGTCTGATTATCAATCCAGGGGTCGTGAGTTCGAATCCCCCGCCCGGCAACAGTCTCCGTGATGATTGATATACGACATTGTGTATCATTATCATTCGTCTCTCACCACTGATTCAAGTGGGAAAGTTATTAGTTACTTGCGGAGATGGTGTGCTCGAGTACCGGTTAATCCCAGGAAACAGTGGTTAGGTTAACTGATCGTCTGTTAGTCCTCGATGGCATAACAATGACGATAAATATTCAATCAATGAATCAATTGAATCTTGAATCTTGAAATGAATAAAGCGGTCAACAATTCAAATCAATTTATGTTCATTTTCAGTTTTTAAATTGATAATGTATAACTGCTTTGGTTGACATCGTTAAAAAGCTTTACATGTTTTTTTCTGAAAACAACATAATCTAATATTGTAGAAGATTCGTTATTCGACAAAGAAATGTGATTACTTGAACTTTAGCAAACAGCGTCTAACGCTAAAAAAGATAAAGAATGTGGTTTTAATAATATATCGTGTGTTTTACACCAGGTGTTGTCCCTTATGATTTGGGATATAATATCATTAACTCTATTCCAAAGTCCAGCACGACTGATCCTCGAGACCCATTGCTATATGGAGTTATATCTTAGTACCATATGTGTGTATAAATTATACTGCAGTATTTTAAACTCGTGATTTAGCAATATCTCTTTAAGCTTTGGGTCAAGGGATAGATATAGGGAATATTGTAAGTGTGTGTAGTGTTATAGCTTGACGATGTTGTTCTGCTTGCTGGCAGTGAATTTGATCTTCCGAATATACTTAAATTACTTAGTTCCTGGTGCGATTACAATTATATGCTCATACATAATAATAACAACAGTTGTCCTGTTTCAGTTTTTAAAGTGTTAGCGTTAACTAAGATACTAACTTCCTAATTGTTTTATCAGAGTTATCTCCCTTACACCGTTGTTCACGTTTTTTTACCTTCGCTTTCGTAATTCGGATTCCTAGAAAAAATGGCAACTGTACCGCACATGGTCATATACTTTTATAAACTTTCCAGAGAAAACAGAGTAATTTTAGACTTGACACAATGATATTAGGTGTTTATATTGCATGTATATACGTTTTCATGTATGTTTCTATAATCTTATCTAATGTTCTATTCGTAATGCCATAATTTCATTTGTAAACATTGTTCCGTTATTTAAGCTGTGTCGTGCGGATGCAATTTTCGGCTAATTTGATACCTAATGAATGAATGCTATATACATTGGCGGTGGAATTTAATGATTGTGGCAATATATGTTATAGGCTAATACAATTCACTAAATTGTGACTTTAGTCATGTTTCAAGCATGTTCAACATTTTTCATAAAGTACAAGAAGTACGGAGGTTCTACCTACCCCTAACATAATATTTTATAAGCTTCAAATATCAGGAATTTAGGTTATATTTTGGTTATATATAGGCAAAACAATTAAACCCTATTGTACATTTTCAGTAAAGTCATTTAGTACATTAATCATCATTTTTGTATTGTTACCGCTTTCTACCTCCCCCTGGGAAGTTTGTAATTGCATTGGAAAGAATAACGAAAATAAAGAACAAAAGTCTTATACATTACTACAGTAGCACTATGCTACTGAACGTACCTTTTCCAGTTTTAAATTTTGGTACTAACGAGAATGATATGTTTACTTCGGTTTAACATTGGTCGATTTAAATGTAATGTTAAAGTTGGTTTTAGAGTCAGCAGCGGGAGTACTCTGCCTTTTAATAGTCAAATATAAAAGGTGTATGACGGTGTTCTCATTAGGAACCGGCCGCCGGCCGAAAACGCCGGTTCAAATGACTTTAGGGCCGGTTAAAACTTGCAAAAATATTATTTGTCCTGCTTTAAATTCCGATAAGTATCGTAATCGTTCATAAGCCGCCTCCGACTTTAACACGTTTTGTTTACATGTTGCCATTTTACAATACGGGCGAAAACGAAAGACTATTTTCATTGGCTAATTATAGAGTTAAAAATATCTAGACTGGTATGTTGAATAATGTTGTAGACTGGTTTAACACGGGTTAATACAGAATGTCAAAACAAAACATGTCGTCTGGTAAAAAAAGAAAAATAGATGATTTTTTTCCGGAGCGTTTCTTGTAAGTGACATAAAGAAAAACATGTATTATTGTTTCTTGTTGTGTTACTCAAGTTTCTACTACGTGACAATTGAAATTCGTTATTATTTTGTTGATTGTTTCTCTTTGAGTTGCGTTTCCAGTTCGCCGTTTTTCGCACGTTTTTGCATATGTTTGTGTTACAGTTCAGTTACACATTCTTCGTTTTTATTTGGCAAAGTGGACAAGACAAGTAAGATCTTTATTATTATATTTGTTCACTCTCTCACGGATGATTTATTTTGCCTGTCTAGCTGGAAAAAGGTGGTACTATGAACGCTTACATTAGTCGATATGAGTCATAGTACCCCACCCACCCTTTTTCCACTCTGTCTTGCCCAACTCTTTTAAAGGCCTGGAATACAATGGGTAGGGGGGAATGGTAAAATTAGGCTCACGCCCCTAGGGGAACCTATGCCAAATTTTTTTAAACAAAGAGCGAGAAAGGTGATGGTGGGGATGAAAAAACTTGTGGCAGGACCATTTTTTGTTAGTTTTATTATAGTTTACTGATAAAAATTCAAATCAAGGAACAGGTCCCCTGGTCCTCCTCCAGTGCTGTAATATCTTTAACCAGGAAATACCTTAAGACTACATTCAAGGGCAAGCATGAACTAAATATTTACTGTGCTGGACTTACATAAAATTGCTTAGCTTAGAATAGACTGTAGATGAACCTAGGAAAATTCTTTAATTATCCTTTTTGCAGGCCCCAAGAATAATGGAGAACCCACAGAGTCAACCAGTCAGAGTTGTCAGTCAGATCATGTCAATGTTTCTTCAGGGTCGGCAACATCTAAGAGCTGTTCAGTACATCCAATGACAATGACTGAATCTTCTGCAAAGGGTTACATTATTAAATTACTAGTTAGTCAAATATTAATTATTAATGTTAGCTAGCCTTTTATCAAGTGACAATAGGAATAAACAGTTTACTTATTAAAAACAGCTGTGACTTATAAATTTATTTTGGTTATGTTACTAACCCCTGTCCGTGCTTTGAATTATAAGGTTTGCAATATATAATAATATGATATCAGCAGGGTTTAAATAATCAATTTTGTAAACTTGTACATTGTGATAGTTACTTTACAACCAATTCTGCATGCTTTTATGAAAACATCATTTTGAAATATTGCAAAGTTTATTAGGGTTTTTTTTAAGTCATAAATACGAATCTTTAAGCCTGACAGGATTTGAACTAGTAGCCCAGGATCCTGTGATTACAGGTTTGACCTGCAAACCACTCGACCATGTCTCTCTTTTTGTATTTAAAGTGTTGTGTTTCTATTTTAAACAGATGCCAGTTATCCACTAGATGAATATCCACAGAAGCACAATACACCTGATACAAAACCATGGGATGAAAAGAAATGTCGCAGAATCATCACTGATTTATTTGGTTCTAAAACAATCCGTTGCTACTACACATGTCCTTCTTCTTCATGCAGTGCTGTTAGTCTAAACGAGGTTGCACGGCTCCGGCCTAAGAAATTCTACCATAACTGGATAAACAAGACCAATTGGTGGCTTTGTTATGTGGAAGGCGAAGGAATGTTTTGTCTTGCCTGTAAAATGCATTGTATGCGGCATTCTCAAAATAGCAGGGAAGCTTTCTCAGGAACTCCGAGTGTTCGTTTGAAACAAGATGCCTTAAACACACACAGTAATAGTGCCCTTCATTCTGCAGCCCTTGAGAGTGAAATGTTGCAAAGTATGTCGTGTTTTCATCAAGAGCTAACAAAACAAAGTGAGATAGAGACATCAGTGTTAGAGAAATCATTTTCTACTGCTTACGTTTTGATGAAACAGTTAATTGCAAACTGCAAATTTGAACCTTTGTTGAATTTTATACAGTCTGTATGTGGTGATGAAAGTTTGCATTTTTTTCAGCATAGATCGGAAGGGTCACGCTACGAGATATTTCAAACCGTGGGAGAAACCCTGAAAATGGAAGTTGTGGACAAGGTGAAAGACTCACTCGCATATGGCTTGCTCACAGATGAAGTGTGTGACATTTCAGTTACTGAAAATCTTGTGACATTTGTTCAGTTTTTTTGTTGTAAACCAGCCAAGTGCAAACTTTGTTTCTGAGCTGCCATAACATATTGGCAGATCATAGTAGTGCTGATGCAAAGTACATAACATCATTGCTTTTACAAGAGCTCAAAGATTCAGAACTTGATGTATCAAAATTAACTGTTATGACTGGCAAAAAGGGTGGAGTTGCAGCATTATTGAGAAAAGAAAATCCTTGCCTGATGAACATTCACTGTATATGACACAGACTAGCCCTATCATGCACAGATTCAAATGAATCGATATCGTAGGTAAAAACTGTAGAAACTCTGCTACGCCAATTATGGCAGTTCTTCGAGAACTCTCCTAAGAAAATGGCAGCTTACATGAAAATGCAGATGAGATTGAAGTCAATTGTGTTGGACAACTCAGCTACCAGGCAAGTTGCCAAAAGACTGAAAAAGGCTTGCCGCACCAGGTGGCTAAGCCTAGAAGCATCTGTAAGTGCTGTCAGGTATGATTTTGAAGCTATTCATCAAACACTGTCAAGTAAGCTCAGCATGCAGGGTTTGGCATATATTAATTAGACCCCCCCCCCCAAAAAAAAAGCCCAGAATGCAGACAATGACGCCTAGTTTTTCAAAAATTTTCGGGGGGGGGGGGGGGGGGGGTTCGGGGGCCAGTTACTTTTATATCTTGGCCTGTTCACCCAATATTTATTGAGAACATTGTGTATGCCCTACACAGGTTTTACAAAATTATATGACAGTAAGGTTTGGCCAGTGTTGTGTTTGTGGTATACACAGGAACACATAATAATACTATTGAAGTAATGGAACTAAAATGAACGACACAAAGCGTGTGCTCTATCTAAGATGTTTAATGCTCAGTATCAAAGAAGCAAGTGAATCATGGTATGGAAACGGATGTAATTATAGAGGCAAATTATAAAGTATATCTTATTCTAAGTAAAGGGAAGTAACTACGACATAGAATATGCCAAGAGTAATCATGAGTTATAAACACATGTACAACAGCCATTCTTCGCATGAGGTGACAGGTCCGTTTCTTGTGCAGACTTCGCATGAGGTGACAGGTCCGTTTCTTGTGCGATACTTATTTTTGTTTGGAAACTACACTTTAAATACAGCGACCGCTGGTAAAATATGTTGGGTGCCAACCATATCCCGTCAATATTAATGTATCAGTTTTCTTTGGATTAAGTCCATGTGGTCGTGTGAATAAACGAATATATAACTTATATGTCTAAACAGAGTATGCTACAAAATATGAGTTCTTGCGTACATGCAAGGCATATAAATTATTAGAATGTAGAACAACTATTAAGATCTACTAGCATAAATAGCACATATGCTAATAGTATGTGTGGTATGACGTTAAAAAATGTATAACCTGTTGAAACAAGAATTTGAAACAGAGGAATAGCGTAAAAAATAGTATATTAACAGCGCACAAGTCTGCTTTTTCTAAGTTTAGATGCGGCGTGTCACCTTTGAAGTTTGAGACAGACAGATGTGAAGGCTTACCTCTAAATAGAAGAATATGTCAATATTATAAAGACTGCGTTGAAGATGGACACTGATGTTTTTAATTGTCCTTTGACATACTATAGTGAATAACTTCCAGGAACTATTAACTTAAATGATTTGTTTGGTTCGTTATCAGAGCAGGACTGAATATTCTTTTATTTTGGCTAAATAATTACAAAGCTTTGCACCATAAATAACATACAAAGGTACATATTAATAGTAAGCACAAATATTTTGAACAATATGGTAGTAGTAATGAGAGTAAATAACGAAGAGATTGTTTTATGTTGAACTTCAATTTATTTACTTTGATTGTAGTGATGCCGTCACGATTATGAGTTGTGTCCTTGAGTAAAACACTTTATTTGCATATGCTTAGTACTGGTACTACCAGCAAGACTTCGAGCGTGATTTGTATAAGTTGTAAAAACTTGTTTCGCGATCGGAGTAAAATAAATAAGTTTAAACTAAATTTGTTTCGTGGTGTTAAGTGATGTTTTAAAAATATTCGATAATGCGATTTTATTTCGATCATTATTTTTGTAATCTTTAAACAGCGACTGCAAATTCTTGCTCAGTTTGTAAATGTTTATTATGCATTATATATTATCGTGTTAACTGTTATGACAAGTCCGATTTAAACGAAATATATAAAGATTAAATAATAAATGAAAAAGTTATAGAGTACCGTCAGTATTTTCGAGTGATAAAATAGCATGCACATATATGCGCAATGCCATGCTCAGTTCAAATATATGTATCACAATTATTTAATTATATTAATTATCTTCGTATAAGTTGAAACCATGTATTCTAACAAATATTTTTCATTAATGATTTACGTAATTTAAAGTACTTACAACTATTGCAGAACAAGAAAAAGGCCTATTGTTGTTGATAAATGTACGACTAATGTACCACATACATGTTTATTCGATAATATTTACGAGACCCCTGATACTTTAATGAATAAATGTTAACTTATGTTGTATGCAGATAACTTACTTACAGTGTCAGATTTTGAGGCCAGCCTTTTGCAATTTCTAAGCGTTTTCGATAAACAAGGAGTTATATAGAGATAGAAAGACAACTCATCCACGTTTTTTGAAAGATTGTGTATTCACGTAAACTCTCGAGAAATCTCGATTTCAATTATCTTCACTTCTTTGAATCTCAGGAATAAACATTATAAATGTATTACACTGAATGAGACTGTTTCTAGTCGTTTCTGTTCACAATGGTTGAGGTAGGATTAATTACTAAATGCGTGTGATCAAAATATCATCAAACATTAAAGTGAATATATAAATTACATTTCATGTACAAGCAAACAGTTGCCTGTGAATGTTTTATGTCGAATAATATTATTTTGCGTGCTATTTAGCATACTGGACTATTTCAGACATTTCCCAAGAGTTATCCGATAATTGCCCCTGCGCATTTCGATGATATTGGACACGAATTTATCACGGTTATTAGATTATATAAGCTTATATTTGAAGAGACAGAATGACAATAAAACATAATGTCGTAAATCAATCATCACAGAAACTGGTGCCGTCGGGCGTTCGAATTCACGACCCGAGGGTCGATAGTCGGACGCATTACTGTCTGAGTTAACGGGACAAGTGCTATGATATTCAAATGCACTTTTAAACTTCATGTTGATATTTTTTAAAATATAATTATTATGGTTGTTTGAAATAGACATCTGTATATTAACGCATGCGTTTTTAATAAAGCCTAAAACGGTATTTGACCAAAATCCATTTTTAACAACTTCTTTCAAGTACCTGGTGTTATAATACCATAAGATAATATTGTTACAACAGATTAATGTTTTTCGCATACCACTTTGATATACAGTAGAACTTCGTTGGCTCGAACACGGATGGCTTGAACACCACGCATGGCTCGAACCACTTATCTGGTCCCGGTCAAAATACTATTTAAATTACATTATTCTACCTCCGATGGCTAGAACACCGAGTCGAACTAGAAATTAGGTCCAGCCAACATATTTACCTGTATTTTGACACTCTTCGTTCGAACTATTTTGTTCAGTCCCGTCGGGTTCGATCCATCGAAGTTCTACTGTTTTCATCTTTATATACTTGGAACAAGTTCTATCATTCCGATTTCATTCAACCATTTACAAGAGTTATGCACTTTTTTTCAACACAGGAACAAAAATAATCGTAGCATATGCTATGGTAATGTAACTTTACATAATAAGTATATATATTTTTCAGAAATAGTTTTAAGTGAAAATTGCTGCGTATTTTTAGTAAGCTAATCAATGTGAATAGCTTATGTATTACGCAGCAGTTTTACAAATCTCTTTGCTTTGATTTGTAATACCGCTATTATCTAAAGCTTTATATTCCTTCTAGTGTTTCATGTTTAACAAAGTAAACACTTAAACATGCACAAAATATTTCTTACAGATCATGTTATGTTAGTACTCTATTGAAACACGCGATATGTTTTAAAATAGATATTTAACAATACAATGTGCAAAGTCACTCATATCAATATCAAAACTTCCCTAACTGCAGTAAAGTACAAGGTTAATGTGACATACACAGAAACGCTTTGCATAACAATACAATGTGTCCGGGAGGTGTTTTGTCCGTCACCCTTGAAATATAATTACTCAATTACATTCTAGCAGATTATATTATAACCCCAAATAAAATTACAAGTTTTGCCTCCGGGGCAGGGGTAGGGGGTAATTAAGTTCATAAATGACACTGGCTTATCGCATTGTTTGCTCTGTTGTGTTTTTTTTTTTGTACAAGGATTATTAGATTTGAATATTATTTCACTGATCTTAGGAAAACGTTAAATTTAAAAATTCTGTAATATTTATAAACATTTGATAATGGATTATCTTAACTAACTTGTTTTAAAAGTTAATTACACGATATCTATGCGATTAATTAGAAACGAAAATAAACATGCAATAAATGAAACATGTTTGCAGTTAAAATATTTATTTCGGATTATCAAACTTCAGTACCATTATATTTCTTTAAAAAATTATATTTTCGTGCCGCAAAACACCATTCATTTCATAGGTATTATCTTATTTTTCGTCTCATCTACACATCATATAACAAAACATAAATTATACATGAACGTTTAAACTTGTGCATAGTCATTCTAAAAGAATTATAAGAGATATTTTAAAACATAAATTATGAATATTAATACAAAGCACTTTTTTTTTTACATGATAAAGCTCCATGTAAAGTACTGCTAATCTTTATCCTAAAATCTGCAATAAACTAAGTTTTTAATTAAAAAGATGAAGAAGAAAAAGAGCACTATTGCACATATTTAAAAATATCTTTAAAAATAACGATTATCGTTTTTGATCAGATCATTTGAGAACTGATTAGCAATATGTTCATATATGTGGATATTTTTTTTAATTGAGTAATTCAAAACAATGATATGCTAATTATGCTGTATTAACATTATTATCAACCAATTACATTATTAAATCGTTTTATTCAATTAACATGCCTTGAGTAATGTATTATTGTTATCTAATCACTGGTTGTGATATTCAAGAATCAAATGATATAAATAAATTGAATATTCCAATTATACATACTCTTTAATCAATTTTCTTTCTATGTCCACTGAATTATTTCATAACAAAGACATTAAAACATAAATTTGTGCGAAAAAAATAAACCATTAAATAATGATTTAGAATACAAAAGCAATGTACTTGAATTTGATGCTTTTTGCAGGTTCTTTAGTTAAAATGAAAAATGAAATTAAAAAAAAATCTATGCTTTAGACTATAAATAGAATACATAATAAACACACACACTTTAAACTTCACATAACTTGCAATATCACCATGTGTTTAAAATATTTCGATGCTGAAAAACATCTGCATTGCATATAGCCGGCTGATATAGCGACATACATGCTGTATTTAATTGGGTACAATAATACGCTGTACATTAGGCACACAGAAAATAAATCCGAATTACATTTTATCTCATTTTCAAATCAAAATGGAAGCAAGATGCTATAATAATATTTTTTATATCTATATGTCATCGTAAAGAGAATTTTATTTGCAATAAACGTATACGTTGTAATAGGTTGGCAAATAATCACAACTAAGGTTTATAAGACCTTAAAAATGACCGAAAACGTGCTTTGAGTAATTTTTATATAGAACATATAAGGACCATATATGCTGTTATAAAACTAAAAAAGGAAGCAAGAAAACGTTAACATATTTTAATTTTTATTTTATCATAATAAAGGTTGTATTTTTAACTAAATGACCAGACGTTGTAATAGGTTGGTAATTTAATATTGAAACAGTTATAACGATATAATTAAATTTCTCCTATATGTTTCTATGTAAACCAGATATCACGGTTTAGCCAGGTAAGTGATAAAAACGGTCGATATCAAGGGGGGTAACTTCTCTCGATAATCCAGTGAAATGTCTGAAATAGTCCCACATGGTCAAACCTAAAGTAGCGGAGATATAAGTTAATATCTTGTCCGTCTATATATAAGTCATTGCCACGGAAGCTGGAAGTCAAAAGAAACAAAACAAATATAATGCTTTTAGTAAGATCAAATGAATTCTAATACAGGCCTTACATATTGTAACTATTTAACACTGTATTGTCGACAGTTATACATATCTTATTTCAATGACAATAACGATATGATCTTCGTATAGAAGAAGCTTAATTAGCTGTTTACAACTGACCTGACGTGGGCTGACAATCAAACAAGTAGATTATCCAATCAGCGATCGATATAAGCAGCCATTTTCCTTAGACAAAAAAAATCCTTGGACAAACAATGCCACGTGACCAGTGTGTGGAGCGATATATATAACGGCGGCAGTGGTAATCCATTTCCAGACACTTTTATGACAAACACTTATATCTTCACGATCAGATATGCCATACATACCATTATCTGAAAGTTTTAATATTCTCACTAATATATTCTGGAGTAACGGACCGTGGTTAGATTTTTGAAGATTGCTACTCGTGCATGTCATAATCATGCAACTTTTCTTAAAAGCTAAACTTGTTAGTTGACAAAAATACCTGTCTGGTTCTCAAGTCTTGGTAGGTCGGGGAACCAACTACATTACATTTTGTGGTTGCTGGCAACGTATTCTATATTAATTGGTTTTTAAACACCAGCAGAGAACCAGTATTATTTGAACCAATCGTATTGCGATTTGAAGTTTTCATGGAAACAAGGAAATATTGTGAGTCAATATCAGACATTAGTGATTACAAAGTTACTTATTTATAGATAAATCCTTCTTTCGTTATCGTTTTGTTTAAAGTTTTCTCAAAACACGAATAACATAGCCATGACTGAAAAGCAAAGCTTTTTCCAAAAAGTTTTTGGAGCAGGAAAAAAGGGTGAAAAAGAGCCCACACCCCAAGAAGCGATACAGCGTTTGAGGGGAATTGAAGAAATGTTGATGAAAAAATCAGACTTTTTGGAAAAGAAAGTAGAATCAGAACTATCAACAGCAAAGAAAAACGGAACCAAAAATAAAAGAGGTATGATATTAAATGTCAACAAATGTATATATAATTGTATCTGCCTGAAATTGAGAAAAAAATTGGGGCGAGTTTAAATTTGGGAGTTACTGGCCCAAATGACATGTTAGAAACCCAAATATTTTTTACCATTTTTATATAAAAATTACATAGGTTTTATCTTTAATTCTTTAATCACCTTGTCTCGACACACTGCCCTCCATCAAGGAACTATAGAAGAACCTCTCATTCCTTGTCTGTATACACTCCTCATTGTCACTATAATAATCTGATTCTCCATAGCAATTATCATGGCACAAGCTTAATTGATTGGTTTTACATCATTTGCCACTCTTTTATTATGATAGATTAGCTAGGTATATATATATATATAAATGTGTAATTCTGTAATTAATTAGAACTAGCAACTTGTTTTGTTTTGCTGTATATTATTATTAGGGGCGTAGTTTTCTTTTTAAAAGCAAGTGCCTGCACTTTTTTTTTTTTGAAATGAATAAAAATGTTAAAATGCAATAAAAATCCAACCCCTAGGAAGGCTTCTTCATTTTTCTTTTATCATTTTCCCTAAGAATGCGACTTGGTCTAGTGGTAGAGCGTCCGCCTCGCATGCGGAAGGTCGTGGGTTCGATCCCCGGCCAGGTCATACCAAAGACTTTAAAAATGGTACTAGAAGCTTCCTCACTTGACGCTCAGCATTTAGAGGAGAGTTCTAGGTCTGGTCGACCCAGTGTCAGTATAATGTCAGGGCCTCCGTTGGGATTCGCCAATGTCGCCAAATGCGAAGGAAATTTTTAATTTGCGAAAGATTTTACTCTTTGCAAAAGTGGTTGCGATAAGGAAATCAACGGCCGATTCTCGTATTCAAATTTTCTATAAAAAAAAACTAACTGTAGAAATTATCTTGGCTAATCCATTTAACTGTCCCCTCATCCCAATAAACAACCATGACAATTAACAGATAAATCAGCACCCAGCTGTGATATCTCCCTCAGGTCATTGCACTGTCACACATCATAAATTTCAACACATGTGTAAGATTATCCTAAGCTAAAAATAGCATATGCTAAATATAGTCACGTGGTCGCGTAGTGACAACCGGCATATTCATATTTTTAATTATTATATATATTTACATTTTTAAATCATATAGAAATTTAATATGTCTTAAAATATGCTAAACAGGTTTAGAAAAAAATGTTTATAACAATACACTGTCAACTATACTTTCTTGGGTAACCCCAATTTTTTGTCAACAAATAGTTAGTTTCAAAATGGCGGCTTCCAGGATAAAAACAATAAATGACTGTAGATTTTGTCTGTAAAATAATTTTGTTTATAATGTCAGCGATGACTTGGTTGTTTGATATCAATACCAAGGTTTTACAATAAGTAGATCTGTTTGATCTGTATTCTCTGTTGTTATAATGCTAATATTGACCATATTTATAGCGAGTCTGTAGTGACAAAGTGGGTGGGGTAATAAAGTTATTTAGAAAATGTTGTGGAATGTTTTAACCAATGGCAATTTCAGTCAATACGCTAGCTGGAAATCCATAATTTATGTATTAATAATTTTAAAATAAATTGATGTATATAAATTTTAAATAATTATAAAATACACTGTATGGGGTTTTGTGAGAATAGCATGCTATAGAAAAAATAAAAGCAAAACAAAATAAGGCCCAAACAGCTGTTATTTATGTGCACAAACATTGACAAAATCAAACAAGTACAGAAACATGACTGGGGCCGTTTTGGTTTTTGACTGCACTCCATTTAAACTAATGCATCATTTGCAATATAAATCAACAACTTACTACCAATCATTGCTTCCCCTAATTATCGACTTCAGGCAATAATAACTCACAAGATAATAATAATTTTTAATAGTATTGCAATATACATTAAAAATTATATTCATAAAAAACGTGTTTAATTCAAATGCTAAAACAAGTAAAAGAAAACATGCAGTAAGTTACTGTAACTTATGAGTGGTTTGATAACGATTTAAAAAATGGCTGTTAATTTGGCTCAATTTTTTTTAATTTGGCTCCAATTTTTCAAATATGGCGAAAGTAGTGGCGAAAAGAAAAAAATAGCCAGAGGAGGCCCTGAATGTGACTGGGTGGGGTATCATACCATGTGTCTGCGGCATGATACTCCAGTGTGATAGCGCTCAGAATACTGTCTCAAGTAGACACCGTCACGATATGACTGAAAAATTGTTGAAAGTGACCCTTAACACCACACAACTACGACAACATCATTTTCCCTTTATTAAAGTGAACACACATTTAATATCTTTATTTAGTTATAAAACAGCGAATTCAGTGTTAATACTAAGGATAACTAGG